>OZ023313.1:61244098-61276242 GCA_964007375.1 Ophion obscuratus
GCAAAGAGACTTGGGAGAGGCGCGAGGATCGACCTGCTGGCACTCGCCCAGGCATACGACCCTCTAAAAGAGAGAAAGACAGAGAGAGAGAGAGAGAGAGAGAGCACGTGATTGTTTCCTCCCCAGAGAATATTGGCCCGAATATATTTTTTTTATAAATCGCACCAATTGCATCGAGATATTGTATCCAGTGACACGAATATCACGCTAACGGATTTGGCCCGCTAAGTAACGAGAATTTTTTTCCCTCGCGTTTGAATGCTCTACCATGTGGTTAGAGCATTCTCAAAGACGAGAGGGAAAATTAAACGATTTCCTTCGTTACTTAGGGCCAAAATTATTTTCGGGAAACACTCATTCGGTTCCCCAAATATGAACGTTGCTATAACTGTTTGAGTTGTTAGGACTTTGACGACTTTGAAATAGTGATCAAAAGGGGTGGAAGTTTTTTGTTCAACTATAAGACCATTTCAAGGGTTTGGCTGACGCGAATTTTCCAGCTTATTACAAATATTATGGAGTTTTTTGTCGAAGAGCTCACTATTAACGCCGGCTCTGAATGCGAAAATCCTGCTTTCACGTACATTCTACGATTTTAAATGAGGAGCTGGCGAACCGAGTCGGACTTGTCACTAAATTACTTTTTTACAGGAGAGAACTTTTACAGGAGAGCCGGACTTGTCACTAAATTACTTTTTTACAGGAAACCAAAAGAATCGAATAGAGATGAGTTAGAATTTTTATGAAAATAGATTTTTCATAAAAATGTAAACCTGGCCCTGGCTTCAGTTTAACAGGAGGGTAGGGGTTTCAGCGTGAAAAAAAAACTTTTGCGATTTTTTTTTTCATCTATATGGATAGAGTAAATTTATTGAAACCTTTTGTTCATTGTTAAGTGTAATTTCAATAACATTCCGTGAAATTTGTACGCGAAAATATCCACAAGCAAGCCGGTGACAAAGCTTTTCCAAGAACGCCTTTCGAAAAACACGATTTGCGGTGTTCACTGTATCTCAGCTAGAAATTATCTGAAATGAAGTACCATTAAAATTTAGTCAAAGCATCTCAAATCCTTCCCCAACGGTCTTTGATAATATTTGTTTTCATTTCTAAATTTTTGGTGGCCATGTAAAGTGAAAAGTGCTATTTTTCACGAAAAATTCCGCCATTTTGGGCATGGAAAACCCCCTCAATGTAAAAAAAAATCTCAAACTAACCGTTGGGGCGAGGTATTTTATATGTAGAAAGTGTGTACCAAGTTTGAAATAAATCGGTTATGTAGTTTTCAAATGGCAGTGAACACGGACTTTGAAAAATTGGTTCCGAGAAAAACGGGTTTGGAGTTTAGAGAAGTCGGAGCTACAGTGTTAGAGGAGTGGGACTAACCCGTGCAGCAATTTTGGCAGGGATACAGCTGGATTCTGACTTGTATCCCGGGCTCCCAGTCGGGATCTAGTCCGATATCGGATCAGATTCGAAGACTAAATGTAAGATCCGTAAACTGGATTCCATTAGGGATCCAGAGCCGGATCCTTTAATGACTCTAAATAGATTCCCCATGGAATCATTGAGGAATCTGGGAAGGATCACGGGCGAATACAGGCTGAAATAAAATGTCAAAAATGGAATTATGACATGTTAAATTTATTATAAAAATAAATAACATTTATAAAGTTTTGGTGCATTAAACTATCAGTAAAAAAAAATGTGTCCAAAGATTCAAATGGCAGATCACGCTCATCGCGAGATTTTGATGTGAATTAAAAAAAATTCACATCAAAATCTGTGAATGCAAATGTATTGACAAGAAATTATAAATACAAAAAAATTCACAAAATTAGTTGTGAATTTTTTTGTATTTAAGACAAATGAAAAAATAAAATTCAAAATGATTAGATTAAAATTTGCGCCAAAAGTGAGTTCGTACGTATTCTGAGAGAAAACATTGCCTCGAGGCAAAGAAATTTTTGCACATAACTTTTTGTGCGAACATTTCTTTGCCTCGACACAATGTTTTCTCTCAAAATACGTTTACACTTGTGGTGTAAATTTTAGAATAACTGTCGTGAATTCGATTTTTATTTTCTTCAACTTGAGGAAATTCACAACTCATTTTGTGATTTTTTTCATATTTATAATGTAATATTTGAAACACAACTTTTTTTGCAAAAATTTCTTTGCCTCGACGAAATGTTTTCTCTCGAAATGCGTAAGAACTCACGGTTGGTGTAAATTTTAATCTAATTATTGTGAATTTGATTTTAATTTGTCTTAAATACATGTTTATACCCACCGACATGTCGGAGGGTATAAACAGAGTTTTATTATTCCCCAAAACCGGTATCCCGGTTAGAACCCAACTTGCATCAGTATCGGAATATGTACGACGACGATGGCATAATTTTGAAAATTTTGGCATCACGTGTATTTTCGGTATTACTATGTAATTCCTATCTATAGATAGGAATTTTCTATAGGAATCCTATTTTCTATAGGAATATAGGAATTTTCTATAGGAATCTATAGACAGAAATTCCTATCTATAGATAGGAATTCCACAGTAATACAGAAAATACACGTGACGCCAAAATTTTCAAAATTATGCCATCGTCGTCGTACATATTCCGATACTGATGCAAGTTGGATTCTAACCGGGATACCGGTTTTGGGGAATCCATGACAAATCCTGATCGGGATTTGATCGGACCTAGGGTATCCCGGTCAAAATTTCTGCATGGGAAATAGTCAATAACTTCGAGAGTTTTGCTCTGATTGACTTGAAATTTTTGGATTATATTCTTGAAATGTTTAACTATAAGAAAAGACAAAAAAATCGATTTTTCAAAAGTCAATACCCTGCCCTCTCCTTAATAAAAAAACACTAACTACCATGTGTTTATTTTTATTTTTATTTTGGACAAGTCCGGTTTTAAATGAGAATGGTGTACAGTTCCACTTTTGAATGAAAATCTTATGGACATATGCGGTTATGAAATAAAGCAGATTCTTCGAATTGACAATAAATTTGTTTTTTATTATCAATTTAATAATCCTACACGAACTCTTCCATGTCAGCACAACAATTGCATTCAATGTCATCACCGTCATCACTGTCGTTACTAATTTTTCATCCAGCCACCCATAAGTCCGTTTCTGCTTAAAAGGGCATTTTTTAACAAATTTTAAGGTGTTTAGAGTTGGATTTGATGCAAAATATTTCGAGAGTTCATAAAGGTTTGCTTAAAGAACATGAAAAAAAATTAACGTAATGTGGACAAGTCCGTTTTTGTTCGCCAGCTCCTCAAATAGACATTGGGGTTCGTGGGAAGAGTGAATGGTGAATTTGTATTCAGGTGATAAAAATACATTGATCGGCGCAAAAATTTGAAACTCTGCTGTATGCGCATTCTCTTCGTAATAGTTTTCTCTATGAGCTCCCGCTTGATTCATCTAACTACGATTATTTCTCGCTTATCGGCAGGTTTTCAAACTCGGATAATTGATTTTGCGAATTTTTCAATCCTTTTGACACCCCCTTTGCCTCTTTTTCGCCTATTTTTCAAGTGCACTTCCCAGGAAAACTAATCGACGTATCAGGATGAATCAAGCAGCATTTTCTAAGTCTGCCAAAATCCTTCTTACAACTCCCCTATCAAGTTTATGTCACCCAAACAGATTTGCCGCTACGACTGTTTGAAATTTCAGGACTTTGCCCATTCTGAAAAAATGGTCAAAAGTGTCAATTTTTTTTTTCGACTTTTTCATCATTCCAAGGTTCTATGCGATGATAAATTTTCCGTCGATTACAAATATCATGCAGTTTCAATCGAAAGCTCAAAATTACGTCGGCTAATCGGGAGAACCGTGTTTTGAAACATATCCGACGATTTTTAATAGAAATGGAGTTTTCAAGTAAAAAAGGGTTGGGAGAATTAAGAGTAATGGAGAAAACTTTGCTGTAACGAACGATCATGACAAAATTATCGGTCGTCCAGTGGCTAGGGAAGCTCAAAAATGGATTTACATAAAAACTCAAAGTTTCTCCTCGGCGTATAAAATACCCAACTGTGAAACGTGCCGGTTAAGATGGATTATGGCCTACAGGAAGGTCTCCCGAGGTCTCTGGAAGCAGAGGAGCGAGAGCGTGCAAGCGTCTAGACCTCCGTCAAACTGTCCTACGCAATTTCGCACCAGTGGTCCCACAGGGTGCGTTTGCATAACGGCATAAATCGGCGCTAGATTTGGGACATATTTATGCGCGACGGTGACATTACCTCGACGTCCCTCCAGGGTCTCCGGCTGGAGCGTATAACGCCGAGTAGCCCCAACGTCGTCGACAGCGACGTCGACGAGGCATTACCTACTCGGCTTCGGGCTTCCGGTGAAGGGGTTCCCGTAATTTGCTTTGGCCAAACAGAGCTCACGTCCCATACACGTGTATAGATATCTCCATACTTCTTGCTAGCGACCAAAAAGGCACAACCCGCACGAGATTGCTACGTCGAATTTTGCCGTTTGCGACCTCTTGTCAGTCAGCAAAGTGTACGTAGCACGGACATCATCAGTCCCTCCGAGCACGCCCACGCATGCGGGAATCACACGCACATCGTTGCCAAATTCAATTTTGCCGCATTGAATATCCAAGCAAATTTAGCCTCGTTATTCATTCGACGAATTTCTTTGTGCAATTGGATGATGACGATGGAGTCAACGAGATTGGTTCACACTTTATGATCGTCGTAGACTCTACTTCTGATCCTTTCTTCGGTATCGATCGTAGAACTTTCGGGCTCTGAGGAGACGGCGAAGTGATGAAGAATACTGACTCACGTTTTGTAGATGTAGGTAGCTGATGAAAGTTCAAGTTCAAAGGGTCTACAAATTAAACTCATCGTCAATATTTTTTGGAACTGAAAGTCTGGGGAATGCCCCAGAGTTTCTTGGGAAAAGTTTTCAATTTTGTTGGAAGTCGAACCTCACACTGAGAAAACAATATATTTTTATGTACCAGGATTTGTTAACTATTAACAAATGGTGAAGGTGGATATATCGTTTGGCCGATTTTTTTCGGCCAAACGATAAAATAATTTACAACAAAAGTTCTTCCGTTTAAAAGATATATATTTAATGTAAACGTTATAATTTTTTTAAAGAAATATGTTTCAAAAAAAGCCGATACGTATCAATGGCCGAGGACGCTGCAAAAAAAACAGGTTTTGCGGTGATCCCTCTCACGTTGTGACGGATTATCTGAAACCAACAAAACAGGGGGGAATCTTTAGTTAATGATATAATGCTCCGGTTGAACGAAGGGTTTTGAAAAATTTCCATTTTTCACAAAATGGCGAACGTTGAAAGTCAAAAGTGTTGTTTTGACCAAAATTTCACTTACAAAAATTGAATATAAAAAAAAATAAAATCCTTCGTTCATCCGGAGGAAAACTATGTATAAAAGAAGTGATATAAATTTCCACCCGATCGGTAAAGCTGTTCTCGAGTTACATTGATCACAGACTTCGAAAACATGGTTTTGAGAAAAACGAGTTTAAAGTTTTGAGTACGATTTGCATGCAGATAAAATTTTTTTTTTGTAACTTACATAGAGTCGTCTATTCCTGGGCCATATAGTTCGCCTTCCTGCGCTTTATTAATTGTATCTGGAGCCATTTTCAGTTGCCGCCGAGCTACCCTCGCCTCTCGAGTGTTTTCCAGGGATCCTATGACACGCATCGCTAATGCGAACTTTCAATTAATTTCAAAAGAATGGTTAATAAAATCGCATAACTGTATGTATTGAGGAGTACACTTATCACGCACAACAGAAATTTTGAACCCAAGTCCACGTTCGCTTACTATACCAAATGATATTTTGCTGTTGCACTTTGCACATTTCACAAGACTCATGATCGCCAAAAAAACGGTAAAATAATTGATTATTCTGTAATCAACTGCATCCGTTTTTGGCACATGGTATTCATCCTGATCTCTCAATTTTTTTGCTGACGTCCTCGCTCCGCCATCATCAGTCTCCGCAGTTTTTGGATTAAAATGCTGTTTCCTTTTTACGGTTCGCGAGTTATAAATTCGTCGATTTTTCCTGTCTTCTCACGATACTTTTTTATCCATTTTGCACTGAAAAACTCAAGAAACTGTTCGGAATATAAACGTTTGCATGGTTCAACGTTCCGAATCTAACTGCTTCTGAAACAGTATTTCGAACTACAAAGGTTTTTCTTATTTTCTATATATATTAGACTGATTCAAAAAAAAAAAAAAATCCTGGATTCTCGTGCTATTGTTGGGCACTGATAAAACAAAATTTCTCTAAAAAGATGGGCGCGGTCACTCAATTTTTAGAGGTGGCTATCTAGACTTTTTTGTATTTGAATTTTTTTAACGAACGTATTGCATTTAAACATAGTCATGGCTTCGGATTACGGATAAAAATCACATCCAGCAGCTGTTTCGTAACAAAAATAAACTCTAACAATTTGAAAAGGGTGCAATATTCACAATTCAAATCCAGGTAGATCAATAATGGCGTCTATACTACTCTCGTTATTCATGTAGATTTATTTATCCGCATTAACATTTCGCACTTTTTACGAAAAATTAAATTATAAGCTTTTATTCATAAATCGTATATTTACATTTTCAAAATGCTACGCTTATATTATCTTCAAACTCATTTACATTTCTTCAAATATGATGAAAATTCAAATACAAAAAAGTCGAGATAGCCACCTCTAAAAATTGAGTGACCGCGCCCATCTTTTTAGAGAAATTTTGTTTTATCAGTGCCCAACAATAGCACGAGAATGCAGAAAAATTTTTTTTTTTTGAATCAGTCTAATATATATATATATATATATATATATATATATATATATATATATATATATATATATATATATATATATATAGGTATGGAATACAATAAAGACCTTCAGCGACCCTTTGGAGTCGAGCGCACAGCTGCCACTACCTGTTTACTTTATATGGCTCAAACACGGTGTCCTTCAAAGTTATGTATTTCGGCGAATAATGGTCTGATTTACATTCAATTCGTCGGAAAATACTCGTAAGATATTATACTTTTAGAAAATGAAAAAAAAAATCAATTTTTTGAAAATTTTAACTAGACCTCCCTTCTTAATCGGAGGACGTCAAAGATGGTAGCATCAATACGTCGTAGAGCATGGAACAACTATCATAGAAAATAGGTAGTCGACCCGTCCCGTGGTCGACGTCTTGGCCGCCCCTGCTCTGATGCATAATTTAATATTCTCTATACATACTTTTGAAAATGTCCTAAAGATTTGACAGGTCCCACAAAACATGCAAATCGTTAATTGATGCAATCGGCGAGGAGAATAAATTCACGTTTTCACGCTCACATACTGATATCCTCTAGGTAGGTGGACATGCGGGGCTACGCACAGTTTCCAGTGTACTTACCTCGATCGTATCTATGTCGCGTCTGCGCACGAACGAGCTTGTGCGACAAAGCGTCATGGTAGCGCACAAAGTAAACGGTTTTCCCAAATATACGATACTTATCTCAAGTACAGATTTGTTACCTATTAAAAAGTCATTATTTGAGACGAGTCGTCAATTTTTTAATAGTTATTTGCTAACGATTAACAGGGCTATATTTCATTGAACTGAAGAATTTTAAATTATTACCAAATATTTATTTTGTAATAAGTGTACGACTGTTATCTCAAAGAACTACTGGGCCGACATCTTAAATACAGATTCATTGATAGTTAATAAATCCTTATTTGCGTTGAGTGGAGAAGATGTCGCGTCAACTGTGTGACTGTTGGCTCAAATGCGGCCAAGATAGTTGTTTTGAATGAAGATCAGTTAATTGTTGTGACATGTTCATTTGCATTGAACACAGGATAGTCGCGGCAACTATACGTTAAGGTGCGATATACACCTAGGAACCGGAAAAAGGTCAGTTTTGTGAATTTTTTCAAGGAAAACTATTTGAAATTTTAGATTGGGGTTTTAATTATCTAAAAGTATATACATTCAAAAATATGTTTAATTTTTTTATTTAAAAATATCAAAAATATACAAGGATATTGTATGATCCTTGGAGCGTCGTAAAAAAATCTGCGTATACGGTACCCACTGGCGTTACTTCAAAAATCATCTGAAAAAAAAAAAAACCAAAAAGATTATTAAATTAGATACTATAATCTAGTACTTGTCATAGCCGATTTTGAAAATATCGATTTATGAAATAATGGCGGACGTTTGATCATAAATAGTGATTTTTGGGCCAAAAATTAGTTAATTTTTTGCCTATAAAACAAAGGCAAAGGTAACGGAAAAAAATCTAATGACAAGTACTAGATAATGGTGTATAGAATAACCGCAAAAACCTCAAGGCAATCGGTTAATTGGTTTTCGAGAAATTTTGGGTACCGATTTGAAAAACGTGGTTTTGAGAAAAACGCGTTTGAAAATTTGAAATGAATAAATCATGATATTTGTCACTTTACATGGAGTCATCGATATCAGGCCCATAGTACACTATGGGCCTGATATCTGGGATATATGGGCCTGATATGGGCCTGATATGGGTCTTCTACGGTCGACGGAATGTTCATAGCTTTTAAATCGTCGATCTCGACTAACTAGGTGTATATCTTTCCTTAACGGCCCCAAATTTAAATATATTAATTGTGAACAAATCTCTACTCCCTTGAACTGTATTATCATATCACAATTTCAACTCGTTATTCGATTACCAAAAACACCTACTGAGTAAAGAGTAATAAAAGTGATCAAATAAATCATTATTTTTACAGAAATACTATGGCTATAAAATGTACACGAATGCTATAAAATGCACGAATATTTCTTAACGACTAACAAATTTTGTAACAGTTAATGAATATTTGGATGAAAGTGCCAACTAAATGTATTTCTTTACTATACATACACTGTTTTCTCAGTGCAATGAGGGCAGTCTGATGGTGTTGAAGCTTGCATCTTTGAAATGCGATGGAAGTTCTTTTTTATATTTTTATTTTATTGTCTTCATTGCTATACCTACTAATTCTTTGTTTGCAGGTTTATATGGTGGATTTTTAAATAAGTGTTTCGAAAAATGCTTGAGGGATTTCTGTAGGCCAGATCCGTCAGGAGAAATTAGAGCGATTGAAAAATCTTTATTTTCATTGCATTACAACGAGGCAAATTTTAATCTCATGCAGTTAATGTGCGTGCCGCTGAATTAACGATTTTCCACAAGGAACTTTGTTGAATTGCTCGGTTTTCAATACGTTCTTGGTAACAATGCAGACGAATTTATGGAAATGTCTAAGTTGAAATTTTATCAGAAGCAGCTGCGTTTAACCAAATCAGTTTCACTCAACTCTACAGTCCACGAGCCGAATCAATCTTCCAATGCATGACCAGCGAGAACATCTACTCCACACTTTTCCCACCCCTGAAATCGTGCCCTGCAGACCTAAAGGGTATAACTGGTGACACGGATATCTTCATTTTATATATGAGAAAGATAACTTAGTTTCGTGAAGATTGGTCGACGATAAATCCATTTTAAAACCACAGGAAATGGAGAAATTCGGCCAAACTGCTTTTTTGAAGTCCACCTAGGCTGGAAATCCAGCTAGTCCATGCAATCAGGCAAACAACTGAGGCAAACAAAGTTACCTCAACTTATCTCCGAAGCATTACCAAACTGCTTAAGGTATTCCTTTCACGAACCCAAATATTTTACACTTAACTGATTTTCGTCTATAATGAATTAAAAATACATCCCAGTATACTGGTAAAATTTCAAGCCAAGTTACCGAACCTTTAACGAAAAATTACGGCCCTAAAAATCGTCTCACTTATACGGCGCTTTATGGACATGTCACGCTGGCCACATGTCTTTCTAATAATTTATACACTAAATAACTCTAGATGCCTAATACAAACTGCTCACAGGTGTAAAAAAGTCTAAAGATTCCGTAACAACAATAAAAACAGAGGGTCACCGAACGTTTAAAGAAAATATTAATGTTAAAACTTGGAAAAGTGTGGTTAGCAGAAGAATTTTTGTAGCCGTGACGTTTCAAATAAATGTAAAAATGTCTCAATCTACTAAATTTGCGCGAATTTTGTTATTCTAGTTTATCGTTGGGTATAATAATCCATTATAACTTGTTTTTTTTATTAAGCGCAATTGTAATTTACCGACGATTCAGAAGGCCCTGCTTATGCCCCCACAAAATACGGCCCTCCGCGAAAGGAATACCTTAAACTTTGCGTTACCATTTGTTCCTAAACAACGATGGAGGCTAACACAATTATGAAAATTGGAATTCGTAATCAAACGAAAAATCCGTTTGACGGCCACAGGAAATAGAAAAGTTCAGCAAAACCTCCTTTTTAAAGTTCACCATGAACCAGTTGGAAACCCAGCTTGTTCATCCATTCTAGATTTACCGTAACTTATCCCCGAGGCGTTACCAAATTGCCTAGACTTTGGTCTTACTATTTGTTTCTCAAAAACGATGGATGCGAACGGATGGATGGAAACATTCGGATGTCTTAAAATTGTGTGTCAATCTGTCGAAATTGGCACCGATCTGGAATTTTGATCTCCGCATCGAGTAGCTTGGCTAGGTGTGTGGCTAGCAATCGAAACGATCGATCGATAACAGACGCGAGGAATCGTTGGCTCCCGCTCAGCAGCAGACAAAAGGACGTAACAGGCTTTCTATAAATAATGTGGTCTCGATAACGCATACACCCGTACAATTGATATATTGCCCGGATGGATATCGTTCCTGAAGGCAACGGGCAACAAGAGAGGTGTCAGAGAGCGTGTAGCCTGGTCAGCGGCGCGTAGCAGATTGCAATGTTCGTCTGACCATCGACCGTTTTTTTGCTTGCGGCCTTATACCCGTTCGGAGGGAAGCTCTCCTTCTCTCCCCTTTATCCCGGCAAAAAAAACTTTTCGCGAGCTCCTCTGTACTTTCATAACAAGTTGCTTCTTCCCAACGGTATCAAGAGTTTACAGTCCGTTTGGTCTGGAAACGGCGACGCGGCAGAGGGGGGGCTGGAAAAGAGATAGAGGAGTCGGCTGTTTGAGAATCGGCAAGGGTGTAATAAATCGCCACAGGCTTGAATCCCGTACAATTTCTTTACTACCGATGAAGATAACGCCATAGATAGCTTTTAATCGGCTGAACGAGACTCCCGATCGGTGAAAAATCGTTGCAAGATCGTGAATGTAATAGCTACGATCAAATGAACGTCTTAATGAATAAAGTTATTGTACTAATTGCTCGAAAAGTTTCATCATAATGGGACGTAACATTTTTAATTCGGCTGAATTTTGTCTATAGATCGTACTCGAGGCTTTATATCGATGAATAAAAAGGATTCGTTAGATGATGTTTGCTTGGAACACAACAAAAGTTTAGTAGTCCGAACTTTTGGGATCTGTATCCGAAATCAGCCGCCCACATTTGCAGGGTAACATTTTGGATAATGAAGAAAATCTATACTTACATAAAGCAGTAAAGTCTGCCTGTCTGTCTTTCCTATGTCTTCGCATCACTTAAAAACTACTGAACCGAATGAAATATGGTTTTCTCTGTTGTATAACTTAAAATGCCGCGAAGGTAATGGTATATTTTTCATTTGAAATAAACGAGTATAAGTCGAGCAATTAATTGCTTCACAACAAAACGTCATCGAGGGAAAAGTTCTAATGGGGTCCGGACGTTGTTTATACAGCGGCTACCACTTATTCTCAATGACTTTCCGTTCCAATTCAAGCGAGCGCAGTTCCCTGTAACCTTCTGTTTAGCTATGGCGATGAACAAATCGCAAGGACAATCGCTCTGAGCGGGTGGAGTCGACCTACGAACGGCCTGCTTCTCGTATGGTCAGCTCTATGTCGTCTGCTTTAGAGTAACCATCCGAGAAAATCTTTTTATTTCAACCGACGGGGAAGAAAGAAAAACACGAAACGTAGTGTAGGATAATGGCATTTTGTAAGATCGATTAAATTTTAATTTTAGGTAAATCATGTTAAAAAATAACATCCAAAATTCATAGGTTTTATTTCAGTACTTTTTTATTTAGTAATTTTAAAATCGATCAATGTGATTTCCATTGAAATTTTCGTAAGTAAATACTCAATCTATCTATACTTATAATAAAGATGTACGGGACAAAAAGTCGGGTGTATATGGAATATAAATTTAAAGAAGACAACCAATGTGAATTATCAAAAACTGTAGACCAGGTAGCCAGAATAACTATTTCAACCGGTAAAGCGCGGGCGAAGCAGTGAGCCCAGGCTAGTGAAGAAATAAAGATTGAAAAGCAATTTTCATTGCGTTTCAACGATGCGAACTCCAACATCATATTCGTTAGTTGATCAAATGCGGAAAAGGGACTCGAAAGAACTGTTTGTTGCTCCTAGTTGTGGCATCACTTTTTAGCTGGGTACTGCAATCCTCCGAGGACGAGGAACTGTGTCGGATGTGTACTCAAAAATGAATGGGAAACAAACCCTGTTTTTATATTCATCAACGATGTTGCCGTCGCTAAAATGTTGGAGATTAAACTTCGACACAGCTGGAAGGAAACGGGAGGCTGAGGGCATATGATTTTTTATATTTTGCTATGCTGATCCTAAAAATTCTAATGAGTAAAAAACATCAAGATCAATAACGTAAGATGCATAAGGGGATGAATCTTCATTATCAATAGACTAGTACTTCATAGAAAATCCATCCACTTATTATTTACTATTATTATTACTGTATCATTTACAATTTTATTATCATTACTTCATTGCAAATCAATTCCCGAATGAGTCACCCCAAGTTGAAGTCCTAGTCAACCTTTTTGCACCGTCAAAAGGGTAGATCTATCCCATATCATCAAAATCCTCAGTTACATTTCCGTAGTGGAATTTCCAAATGTAGGAACACAAAAATGTATCTTGGTTATCCAACAGCTCAGAATACTCGAACGTCATACTCCGAAAAGATGCGAACAATTGGCACCACTTTGTAGTGTCCTTCATTCGGAGTACCGTTTCCCACACTTCCGGTTTATACTGCGCATTTTTTTTAAAATAACGTCGGAGAAAAACATAACGCGAGCACCGACGATTTTGCTCTTGACATTTATTTATCCCGCTTTTACGCGAAGGGGTCACGCGTATTCGAGGCTTGCCGGTTTGTCGGCTTAATGTCAGATATCCTAAGGGACCGTAACGGTAGGGATAAGAGAGCGAGAGAGAAAGAGAGAGAGAGGGAGGTGGGTGGTGTACTCTGGCCACGAAAGTCTGAGGAATACGAGGTCGGATTAACAGGGTACGCGCAGGGAATAAAAGGAATTACGGGATGACGCTCTCCCTCCCACCCTCTCTGTTAGAGTTTACGTTCTGCGAGAATGTCGGCGGTGATGGTGAGACAGCGGGATGAAAACGAGAGGGATGCTGGCGATGTGTGGCTTCGCACGAGGAAACCAGAGTGAGGCGCGAGAATTGAGAAGGGAGCGAAGCTCTTCCATACTCTCTCGGGGAGGATGTGTTGCAGGTGTGTGTTTCGCTCCGTCGGAATTTGTGGCCTAACCGAGAAAGGAGTGAGAACAGATCCAGCCTCGCCATTCATACATAAATGTACGCGTATATCGAGCACACCCTCTGTATTATTGTGTTATACAACATGGCGGAAGGCACGGGACTGAGGCGGTAGTTAGGAGATTAACTGATGCACTGCAGTTGCCAGAGGAGACGGAAATTTAATTTTTGTTTTCGCTGCCACCAGAAATTCACTCCAACTTTTTCACACAACAGCGAGCGGCAGATTACTTTTTGTACGAAACTAATTTACGTTTGTTCGTGTACATCTATGAGCTTTGAAGGAATACGTGTCCCGAGGGTTATACGATTTTTCAGGTCTGCAATCGATGAATTATTTTCAACGAAATACACCTTGATGAAATTCAACTCCGGAGGAGCTTGTGCTTCACGGATTGAATTATGCATACAAATCCTATCTGGTGTTTATTTTTCGATGATGCACTCTTATTTTCAGCGTCAAACGGCTGCAAATTCGTTTGAGACTTTGCGACACTCGTCCCGCAACGCTGCGCCACAGATTCTTATCTATATTTGAGTGCCTGGAAGTCGGAACGACGCTCGGTAAAGGGTGACTGAGAGCACGAGAAATTTTACGTTTTGCTCTATTATTTAGAAGTATTGGAATGCCAAGTCAAAGTCGTCGAGATTAATGATGCAAGACGAATCAGAGAGAAATTAATTTTATCCTGAGTAGAATATTAGTTCGTAGACACCAGTCTGGTTATGTCATCCCTCGAATAAAATGGGATTGAAGTTTGCATCGTTGAAATGCGACAAACTTTTTGTTTCTAATTCTGATTTTTATTTTCATCCAATATCATGTTTTGCAGATTTCTCGTAACTCGCTGAAGGAGAATTTCAAGAAATGTTTGTGGGATTTCCGTAGGTTAAATATGCCAGGGGAAAATCGCAAAAAAAATTTATTTCGATGCGTTCCAACGATGCAAACTTCAACGTCATCGAATGAGTTATTTCAAAGTTGACTTCAAAGTTATTACCAGAAAATGACACATTTGCGCTATTTCTTTAAAATCCGTAGGACCGTTTCCACCACAAAAATTGAAACACACTCCACTTGTACGTTCAATGCTACACTGTAAAAAATGATATGAAATTTACAATACATTTAAGATACAGAAGGAATTGCATTTTACAAACTCAGTAGATGAAATTAAATTTAAGACACTTGTACCGTAAATTTAAAACACGAACATGAAATTCTAATGTGGATATATAATTTAATAGATGCAACATGGAATTTCAAAGACAAGTTTGTAAATTTGTGGGAAATGTTTTGTATTAACCCGTGTCTTCAATTGAAAATTACTACAGATGTATAATAAATCAACTATAAAAAACAGAGTATTGAAAATACAAAACAAGTTTGAAATTTATTTACGGCTGCCTGAAAAATATAATACATGTGCAACTGAATTGGAATTGGAATGTATCGTGGTTGTACCCCTATCTGATATTATTTCTCATCGACGCTGAGTTAAATATAAGACAAATCTTTAGGAATATCGATGATATACTTCTCGGAATAATACCATCCAGTACATGAATACTGTGATTCGATTCAGAAGTTACCAAGACAGAAGCCACTGAGATTAACAATTGTTTGTTAATAACAAATCACAGGTAAGTTGAATTTAATGTGTTCGTATATTAATATTGAAGAAACATTTTATGATTTTCATAATTGTTGACCCGGACGATATCTCATAATCACATGAATTCCAAATACATGCGTACAGTGGACGGAGATGGGCGCGCGGTTGGTGTGCGGGCTCGGCGGTCACTGAAGTTAAGCAGCATGGGGCGCGGTCAATACTTGGAGCGGTGACCGTTTGCCCGTGCACTGGTTTGCGCGTCAACCTCTGCGGTGGGGGAAACAGTTTCAGTTTCTGATGGTAATGAATACAACTGAAACTCAGCCAAATATGGCCGCCTGTATCGGCCCAGGTTTTCCGCAGTTTCCCTGGGCCTTCGTGCAAATGCGATACAGTAGTGCATTAGGAAAGAGCGGATGCGGCCAAATACAAATAATACTCTAGGGGAGGGGGAGAGGACTCTGGAAGGAATAAGAGAAGAAGAGGGCTCTGGAAGGATTGTGAATAGAAGGAATAAAGGAGAGGATGGTAAAAGGAAGAAGAGGGTGCCCCCCATAATATAAAGAAAGAAAAAAATACTACCATACCTGCGGTGAACGAAAGCATCATATACAGTATATGAATTCAGTGGTGTCTCCTTAATTTTGATCATTTTTACATAAAAACGTATTGCAATTATCAATTTCTGAAATAAATTTAATACTTAGGATCAGTAATTTTAATACACACCCGTATATTGATATTAGCAAGTGATTCTTGAATTTAATATACACTTGTATATTGATATCAGCAAATGGTTCTTGATTTCAATATACTTTGATGTGATTATTTATTTACACGTGCATTATTTTTCAAACGCACAAGTATATTAATATTACGGGACTATACTTTCATTTTTAAAATAACCTGTTTTGGATTTTCAAAATCGTATCTGAAATTTCATAAGCGGTATCCGCATAAAAACTTCCTACACTTGTATATTAATTTTAATACAGACATTTTTTACAGTGTACCTAATGAAATTCATCAATCTGAAGAAATAGAACTTCGTTTAAATGAAAAATCCAGGTTCGCTATCTCGCGAGGAACATCCGAGGGACTGCGAAATTGTTTATGCTGCTATGTTATTTTAGAACGATGCGATACCAACACAAAATCATCTAAATTGAGGAGTCAGGCTACTGTGAAAAATTTAAAAAATCGTTCGTTGCGCGAAACAACACAAATTGACGAGGAAGGTCCAACATATGGTGCAGGTATCGCAGATTGAAGGTAAACTTATGATTACAACGTTCGAACTGCTAGTAGAACTTTAAAAGCCTTTTTCTCGCAACGATATCTTTCAAAACGGTGTAAACGATTTCTCGATATCTAATGAATGGGTTGACTTGAAGTTTGATACACTTATTCAGTGTATCAGTAGTTTTGTTTTGACCGACATTTTTCTTCGTAATTTTTTTCCCATTAGTTATTAACAATAATGATGGGATTTTTCCTCGAAAAATCGATTTTTTTTTTAATTTTTGACTATTGAAACACTTAAAAGAAAGCGCGGTCAAGGCTTAACCAACATTATCTATTTTAAGGGATTATCACAGTGTGAAATTTAAAAAAAAATCGATTTTTTTTGCGTTATGCGATAGTATAGACGGTTATAAACACGCTGTTCAATTTTTGGGGCGAAATGCGAATTATTCCGGTTGTTACAGCCGTTCTTCAAAACACTCTCGATGAAAGAGTTTTCAAGCTATCTGTCTTAAATTTTGACACAACATTCTTCACGCCCCTCTTCATCTTGCTATGGGAACCTTTTTTTATCTTTTTTTTTTCAACGAAAAACTGCCGAAAAAATAGGCTAAATTCGATAGTTTTTTTTTTTTTTCATACTGCTGACATTTCGTCAATTTTGATTTAAAACACCTCCAGAGCCAAGATAGCGGCTTTCATACTGATTATTAATCTTTTTACAAAATTTGTTTCAGATAATATTTACGGCAACAAACGTGTATACCGTGAGGACTTTTTTTCGAAGACATTTAAAAAATGTCAAACGATAAAAAAGTGGAAAAAAATAAAAATAAACGTTTAAAAATGTTTTGTCTGTTCTTCATGAGTGCTTCGATTTGACATAAAAACAGACGGTTTAGCGTATTCCAACTATCGAAAAAAATTGCGAAAATCAGCTATTTTTTTACCCGTTACACTATAGTGATCCATTAAAGAAAAACTGTTTTTTTTTTGTTGTTTTCAGTCAACCGGGTGGCTAAAATCAAGTACACTGTTGAGCCCCTCACGTTCAAAGGCCTTCACGAGATTATTTATAACTTTTTAAGTAATTAATTTTTTTCATGAAATTCGGTACACAACTTTGTTAAGGGGTTACGTGGGTTTCGAAGCCAAAAAAGCATATTTTCTTTATTTAAAAAAAAAAAAAAAATTATTTTTTTTCAAAATGTTATACATGCACATAGAAGAGCAACATGTCAACAATATTAAGAAAAAAAATTCATCCAATCATTTGGTAAATTCAGCCGGTGCAACTTATTTTCCGGAGGATAACTCATGATAGCTTTATCTGCAATTAAAAAAACAGACTTTTTTTTCTGTTAGTCGATAAGTATAGCCCGTGATTGAACGACGGATTTTTTTTAAATTGAGATTTGAATTTTTGGCAGAATCGTATACAAAATAGTTCAATTTTTGGTACAATTTACACTACGTATAGCCTTGTAAAATTAGTTGTAATCGAAAAAAAACCTGCGTTGAATCGCTAGTCAATGCTATTTTGAAGAAGTGTGCAAAATTTCAATAAGATCGGTGCATTGGTTTTTGAGAAATCGTGTCCACCGACATCAAAAATAGTGTTTTGAGAAAAATGGGATTATCTGCGTCGCTCCCGGCAGATCTTTCCCAACGGGGGGAATTCCCAAAGTCTCTCTCTCTCCTAGACTTTTACCTGGATTGACTTAAAACTTTGGGAGAATATTCTAGACATATTGTACTATTAGATAATAAAAATTTTTAAATGGAATTTTTGAAATTTTTAAACCCACGTAACCCCGTAATGTGATTAAAAATAAATGTTCGTTTATTTAATCATTTTACTTATCCCTTTAATTTTGTTTTGCAAATAACTAATTTTTGCGTCGTCACCGTAGCCTAACCTCTTAACGACGCGAGTCAACAAATGAAATCAATGGCAATGAAATTTATGAATGTACAAAAACACAGCTCTTGCTCATTAATAAGCAATCCAATGTACTTGCAGCTCATGCACCATTAAAATTTATCTTTTCCATGCCAATTAGTGGCCGTGAGTACTAGCAAGCAAATTTTCCCTGCCATTAAACCGAACACCAAAGTTCCAAATATGAACACATTAATTATTCGACGCAAGTTTGCGTGTATCTTCCGTTCTGCCCCGCAAAAGTACGATCTTCACAATTGTAGTTCGAGCCGGACTGGATTCGCACGTAATTTGTATTCCACGAGTTTTGCGACGACGGACGGGGCGTCGAGTTTGTTAGAGGCAAGCATTAGCGGATTACCTACGTGGCTCCCCGTGCATATATGCTAAACAGGATATTGATATTCAAGAGCGACGAAACGCATTTAAATATCGTCAAAGTGTATTTGCACGAGTACCGTTATTTCGCCGATTGCTAATTATGCGGCGTAATTTATTAGGACTCAAATCAACGCGCGTGCTACTTGAACGCCGATCTGATTGGACAACTTCCATTGGGCGCGGTGCGGCGTTTTTTCAAAATTATTATTTTGTTGAAAGTAAGCCACATAAACAGTGTGTCAAAATGACCTGACATTTTTAATGGCGCACCACTTTTTTTGTGGCGAACATAGAGTACTGATCTTTGACAACTGACATCAGAAAGTATTGAGGTTTAGTCATGGAGAATAACACGATCGAGCAACGCATGGAAACGTCGTAAATTCACTACATAAATGGTGAAAATTTTGCAGAGACGGTTCGAAAACTCCGCAGATCTTTTGGTCATTATAACGCGCTATCTCTCAACACTGTGATGAATAAAAAAAATGAGGTTAGTGTTTCAATTCTGATCGCGAAATGCAGTGGCTATCCTCGTACCGGTCGGTCGAATGAAAACAGCTGTACTGAGTGCGAGTGTTGACAAAACAGACGGTCCTTCCACCTCGATTTGCCATCGTGCTCAGCAATTCAACATTTCAAGATGCTCTGTGCAGCAAATTTTGACGAAAGATTTGCATATGCATATTTACAGGATGGAATTGACATAAGAACTGCATCCAGCGGATCATGCGCAGCGCCGTGCATTCGTCAAGTGGATATTGGAGCATCGACGTATTGGAAATCCTCCTCACCGGTGAAGATCATCGGAATATCACCATCGATTATGGTGATATTCCGATGATCTTCACCGGTGAGGAGGATTTTCAACTTAGTGGCTACGTAAATAAACAAAACTGTCGATTTTGAGCGACCGAAAATCCACAAGTGATTCAACAGCTTCCCGTGCATCCATCTCGTCACTATTTGGTGTGGATTTCGGGTTGCAGGAGTGATTGGACCGTACTTTTTCAAGAACGCTGCTGGAAATGCGGTTATCGTCAATGGTGTTCGTTATCGTGACATGATAACCAACTTTATATAGAATGAATTTAACGGTATGGACTTGGAAGACATATTCTTTCAAGAAGATGACGCAACCTGCCATACTCCGGGCGAAACCATGTAGTTATTGGAGACGAAGTTTCATGGTCGTGTTATCTCGCACGGCGGCGAAGTGAATTGGCCTAGAAGATCGTGGAAGCAATTGGGCGTGCCATTAATGAAATTAGTCCGCAATTATGCAAAATGTTAGTAAAAATTTCGTAAAAAAAGTGAACGTTTGCAAACAGCGACGAGGCGGCCATTTACCGGATATTGTGTACCATAACCTCCATGTTTATGCCTACTATCAAAATAAAAATGTTTGTACTTTTCAAATGAATGATACGTTTTATTGATAAATCAAAATGTCGGGTCATTTCGAGACACCCTTCATCTACTCGTACATTTTTCCGTTTCTAATTAACTTTCGATCAGTGGAAATTCCGGCGGATGTCGAATATAAAGTATCGATCGGATATTTGCATTTTCCTGTGCTCGAGCCTGCCTTTGCACATGACGGCTGTGTGCTCGTCCATTATTTGCCCCTTTTTTACAAAACAAACGGCTTTGTACGGCTTTCAAGTTCGATTATTACTGATACGTTATAGGTTATTTTTTACACAAGCTTGATATGTGGATCGTCGGAAGGCTTTGACGGTTATTGTCCACTATCTCGTAACAAAGAGTATTTCCATTCTATTCCCTTCCCCGTTCCGAGCGACACGGAAAATAATTAAATCGATCCGGTAATTATGCATCTCGCATAGCCCGACAGACTTTCCATGGCGAGGCACGGAGGGTCAAATGAAACGCATTTAATACGCGACGGGAGCATTAAACGTTGAACACACCCGGAGGGCAGCGATGGGAAGTCGAGATGGCAGGTGGATTGCTGACAAGCAGCCAGGGGAGAGAGAGAGAGAGAGAGAGAGAGAGAGAGAGAGAGAGAGAGAGAGAGAGAGAGAGAGAGAGATAGCGAGAGTTGCATCGCTAAAGTTTGTAACAGCAATTAAACTGAATCTACTAGATTTACAAGAGAAATGCCCAGGACCTGGCCTCATCGCCGACGGCTAAACCGTGCTCCGGAGAATTCAGTGAAAGCTGTTCATGTGCACCGTGTATTCCGTCTCGTGTATAACATCGCAGGCATCGTGAGTCATCATTCACTGCAGAGTAGCTTACGAAAATTTCCCGTCCCCGAATCTATATACGGAGAAATGTTGGGGGATGTAGTGTACTTGTTGTGTGGCTTCGAAAACTAGGTCGTATATGTATATGAACTATTTGAAGAACGCTTCTTTTTTACTTTGGCCGGGAATACGAGCATTTGTATCTACAGGCTGGCCCTAAAAGTGACGTCCAAGAGGAAAATCTGGATGCCTTGTATCGATACCTATTCGAATCATCCCTATGTATAGTTTACGATCTTTTCTAGTTTACAAGAAAAAAATTATACCCATCTTTCCTGTAGTATAGGTATTTTTTCCCTCTTCAATTGAGACTCATCTAGACTAGGATAAGTATTTTTTATCATCTAAACTTTAGTGGATGATCCTCTCAAACCTATTAAAAAAAATATTGATCGCGATCTAATGCATTTAGTTCAGTTGGCCATTTATTTATTGTTTAAGGAGGTTGGAGCGATTCAGTTGGGTCAGATAACGGTTTATTCATTTTTTTTCATTGAACCTTAAAAAAATGCATACGAGGTACATATTTATTCTGTATATGCTAATTTTTTTAAAATATTTAATTAAAGGGCAACATTATACATTTAAATATTTTTATTACGTAAAGTAGAAAAACTTTTGTGTTACTACAAACTTGAAAAAGTATAACATTATCGATGATTATTATGAAAAAACTACGACACCGAATGTTTTATACAATTCACAATGAAATGTTGAGTAATTTATAATTATGCCTATTAATATTTACGTCACGAGATTATTGGCCCATGGTTTACGATGGGCAAGATGAGGATTTTTTTTTCTAAATCTTTACAAAGGTTCAGTTTGCGTTAATCCGTTGTTAGAAATCGTTTATCTTGGTGCGAAATAACAAAAAAAAAAAAAAAAATAAGTAACCTTTAGTGTGAAAGTCTTGTTCATTTAACCGCACGTTAAATTAGATACATTAAACTATTTTTTATCTCTGGTGTTTGGTGGTGAAAAAAGTTAAAAAAATTCGTAAAGACTCAGTACAGCCTAAACAATAACGTATTTTTTTTTTATTAATTTTAACCTTGGATTGTGGCTAACGCTCCAACCTCCTTAACATTGCACTTTATAACGATAACACAATGAAACAACACTCTCGAGGAAAGTACAAACATAAAAGAGAAAAATGCTTTTTTCTCGAAAACTAAAAAATATCGTAGAACATATATGGGGCTGAGATAGGTATCTAGATGTTTCTTTTGGACTTCACTTTTCAGGCCATCCCATGTGTGTGTGTGTGTATGTGTGTGTGTGTGTGCGTGCGTGCGTGTGTGCGTGCGTGTGCGTGCGTGCGTGCGTGCGTGCGTGCGTGCGTGCGTGCGTGCGTGCGTGCGTGCGTGTGTGTGTGTGTGTGTGTGTGTGTGTGTGTGTGTGTGTGTGTGTGTGTGTGTGTGTGTGTGTGCACCTACATACATATACAATAACTGTATATATATACAAGGCTACTGGTATTAGCCACTATCCCGTGAAAGGGTTGTAGGACATGTTTTCCGCTATCCGCTTTTATGCAAAAGCGAACCATTTTTGGGATATTTTTTTTTCAAAGTGAAGGGTAATTAACTTTGAACGTTAATTAAACATAACTGTTGTATGGAATCAAACATTTTTATTATTTGTAGTTCAAAGAGAAAGTAATAAAGAATTACCAACAATGAAATTATAATCGTCTGCAAACATTTTTGAATGACGAGTCCAAAAATTTGCAAGTCTAATAATTATTCTTATTGTATTGTTGATAATTTTTTGTTACTGCTTCCTCAAACTACGAACAATGAAGAAATTGATTCCATACAACAGTTTCTTTTAATCAATTTTTAAAAGTGTCTATCCCTTACTTGTAAAGAAAAAATAATATCTCGAAAAATGGTTCACTTTTGCATAAAGCATTATTTGGTTATTTGATAACGGAAAACATGTCCTACGACCCTATCACGGGATCTTGACCATATATATGAATGTGACATATATATGTAAATGAATGCTTGTATTCCTGAACAAAATTAAAATGTGTTCTCCAAATATCTGTAAGTTTAGCAGGAAAAATGATATCGAGTTGAAAAAAAGCTCTTCAAAGCTGCACGGATCGGCTTTAATAATATTAAATTCTTTGCGGATCACGTAAAATCCCGTTCGCCGATCACGTAATTGTACGTGATCCGCGAACAACGGGGTAATATTGATTTGAATATTAAGTTATTCAAGGTGGAACGGAACGAGTGAACTTTTCAACTAAATCAACTGATGGAAAAAAATAATCACTGGCACCACCACTTTGTGCAAAATCGGAATGTTCCAATATGGCATGAATTGTTTTATACCTTATAAGATACGTCGAAAATGTGGGAGTTAATTTTCAATTAAGTTTTTTCCAATAAAAAATGTTTTGCGCACTCTGAATTTTGTCTGTATATTTTCTAGCAATTTCGATTGACATGCATTGTTTTTATCAACGTTAGCGTACAGTATTTATATTTTAAAGAAGCTTTCGAATAAAATGCTCCGCAAAAAACGTGTGTGTCCTTATCGAAAAGGTGTTTCAAAAAGCAGCGCATGCAAATAGAAATAAAAAATCCAAACAAACACACACGTGCACATGTAGTGCATTCGAGAGGCTTATCCCCCCTCTTCGTTCGTATCGACATTTTTCCTTGGTCCGCTGGGGCAGAACTCCGTTTCTCGTATTTATTGGGGCCATTTTTATTCCTCGTATAAAAATGTATTCACCGAAGTGTCGGTGGAAATTGCACCATTCCAACGTTCGACCTCCGCCCTTCATCGCCTCTCTCTCTCTCTCTTTCTCTCTCTCTCTTTCTCTCTCTCTCTTTCTCTCTCTCGTTTTCTCTCCATAAATATGTCCCTGCACGGTCGATACTCCAGGATTCGGCTGTCGCCCCAGAAAAATCGGAGGCCATTCGGGGTGCTAAGGAGAACGATTTGCGGCCACTGTGCGATCGAGTTAAGCTCTCGGAGGAGATTGATCGTAACGCATTTCGCATACAGTCGACGGTCAGAGTACTTTTCAGCTTGCGAACTTGCCTCGACTGTTGACGACAATATTTTCCGAAATGTGCGAGATTTTTTACGATACGACCGATCGGGCTCAAATTGGTTCTTTGTTCGTTGAATTTTCGAGTCTCAGGTTGTATCAATGGGTAAAGGGCACGAAAGTAAGAAGAGGAGAAAAAAGCTCTGAGGATACCTTTTTTCACAATTGAAGGAATAAAGTGAAAAAAACGTGGGAAAACCTAATTATCATTTTGACATAATTAATAATCGCTGAAGGGATAAAAAATTATCCGAAATATCATGAAGGCATGCGGCAAAGTTTCAATGCAAGTTTTAAAAATTGTATTATTTTTGTAAAAAAGACGTGCAAACTTTACAGAATCTTAATCGTATTTGGAAATTTGAATGTGAAGGTCCGTAACTAAGACTTGAGTATCGTCATTATTACGATACACGGCCCCGAGTGATAATTATCATCCGGTACATGTATACATCCAAAGGAGCAAAATTGATGAAGAAGAAACTTCACTTTATAACTTTACGGCGATAGAGGAGCGCACCGCTCGGCAAATTAATGACGGTCGTGTCTCCGTAGTCTTCACTGTACAGCACACTGGTCTCGAAACCGGGCACGCGAAATCTTATTCATCCTCCCCTTTCCCCCGTGTCCCTGTTCCTCTGGCTCCGAAGGGAACGATATTATACGAGCTCTCGAGTGGGCGTTGAACGGCGCCACGTCGCAGCTTTTGCTATTATTAAACATTTTCCCTCAAATATGTAGCAACTCCTCGGGCCCACAATTTATAGGCAATATCCTGGCCTATTATTCCCGGCGAGTGAGAGCAGTTATGTAAAACAAACCGGGTCTTCCCCGTCATCCCTTCGGACCCACCGGATCTCCTCGTACACGAAGTACGAGAGCGAATGAAACGCGCGGCGAAAATGGAAAACGAAAAGAGACAACGAAAGGAAAAAGAAAGATGGAATAGCCTATGGAGACACGGAAAAGAGGTGGCGAAAAAAGAACTGTAATGTATCTAATTTTCATGAAATTCGAGCAGTCGTGGGAGAACGTTCCAGGACGATTTTCATTCGGAATAGTACATGAAAAAAGGAAGAATTAATTTAAGTGAAAACACCACGCTGTTGATGTTCGCATCTTTCGATCGCAGCGAACGATCTTTTTTATTCTTTTATTCTGATCATCACCCAAAATCTTTTTTTCGTAGCCTGAGATTATAGATCTCTAGAAGAAATCCTAAAAAAGCGGTCGAGGGATTTTCGAAGCCAAGGTTTGTGTTGAATAATTAAAGCAATTCCAGTGACAATGATTCTCATTGCACTCCAACGATTCAAACTCTGTCCTGAAAAACTAGAGTTCAACATCAAATGCTACCCGAATGCTGTTAATTTAATTTTTTTGGATCCGATTTCATTTCTTTCGGCTTGATTTCGACCTATCAAACAAATGCCAATATTCTGATAGCGTTAATGTCAACCTGCGGAGTCTTCGAACTAAGAAAAAGAAGTCTTATTGGTTTCTGTTGGAAATTCATTTCTTCTAGCACCTATACTCTGCTGACATGAAGATAAGCTGGATTCGGAATAAAAGTTTGAAAATTCCGGTGATAAACATACGGACCATAATACACCCAGAAATTTCAATACCCAACTGCCAGATCCGAATTGATAATAATCAGCATCATCATGAAGATTAGTATGAGGGTCAAATCAGGCTTTATGAATCTAGATTTTGCACCCTTGGAAAGTGTGCAACCAGGCTTTGATCTCTCGCTGTCACCCATCGCAAAGTTCCATGTCTGTCACATTGGATCAAACCTATCAGCTGCCAAACCTTGATGAACATACAAAACATCAATAGTCATATGAAAAATCGAATGTCGAAAAATCTTAATAAAGTTTAATGAAGTCAATGAAGACTGTGTGCGAACGAAGGTTTCAGAAAAACGGAAACTAATCCTCATTCTTCGACTCGGATCTTCTCATGAGTGTGTCAATTGGGAGAATGGTGACAGGTATTTTCTTCCGGTACTTTCATTCACCAGCACCTAGTCTCCGCAGAAGGATCGGTCTTGCGTAATGCAATAACCCTAAACTATCCTTATCTACGTCGCGTCTTTTTCGTGTGTACGAGGTATTTGTGGAAGAACGATGTTACATGCACGCGTGCCAGGTGGTTGAAAGACAACCCAGAGGCCTTTTGTTTCACCCTGAGCTCAAGGGGAGCAGGTTTTTGGGATGGGGTTGTGAAACGTTGCCGGAATGTCCGTTTGTCCGGCCTCGTCGACTCTGGAACCCATACCCATGAAACCATCGCGTTTCGTAGGGAACCGGAGCATCTCTCCCCATAAATAAGGGATGGAGTCCGAGAGGGAGCGCGAGGGCGAGAGGGATATACAGAAAAGGGCAGAGGAATTGCGCAACCAACAGAGAGAGAGAGAGAGGGTGAGTGAGGGACAGAGTCTAGTCCACCCTTCGGTCTAGTCCAACGACTGTGCATGCAACGCCGCCGCTTGGAAGCCCGGATATAAATACGACCGCGCGTTTAGGGACATTAAGTTTCGGAAGGGATTGGTACTCTCCTCTCGCCCTCTTCCCTCAGT
This sequence comes from Ophion obscuratus, assembly GCA_964007375.1. Taxonomy (NCBI): domain Eukaryota; kingdom Metazoa; phylum Arthropoda; class Insecta; order Hymenoptera; family Ichneumonidae; genus Ophion; species Ophion obscuratus. The sequence continues at coordinate 61,270,855 of OZ023313.1, forward strand.
GTAATATGGTGCCTGTCCGTTTTCACACGAGCTCCAATACATATTCGGGAGAGGGGTGAACAGTGAGGCTTTCACTCTGGATTGATGGGACACGAATTTCACGGGCGATTTCTCGTCTGATATTGAACGGAGGGCTTTGTCGCAAATTCTTTTCGTCTATGAAATATACAGTGGACCGATGAAATTCAACGTTGCACCGAAAATAACGAATTTACATGTATAAAAATAGAAAAATGACAGAACTTCGGACGAACCAAAGCATACCTATGCGATGCAATGTATTTGTCATGAATCAAATTATGGAAATGTCATGTTAGAAATTTACTTACAATTGTCCTCATTATAAACGAATTATATATATTATTATCACATTGTAAACGAATCCCACATACAAGCGAATTGTGTATATTTATAATCGAACATTGGGAGCCGAATTATTAGTAGGGTTGTGCAATTTTGTAGGCCTGCATTTGATGCTATTATAGAATGGAAAATATACGTCGATGAAATTCAATACTGGTGTTGAGTTTGCATAATTGGAACGCAATGAAAATTCTTTTTCTTCCTTTATTTGTTTTTATTATTAAACAATATATTTTTTTCTTGCGAATTTGTGTTGTAGATTTTTTATGTGAATCCTGAAAAACGTTGAAGTGATATTTGTAGCCCGAATATACAAAATTTGGTAATCGATAAAAATGAATTTTCGTCGCGTTTCAGCGATGCAAACTTCAACAAATTCGTTGAAGGCTTCAGGGCACTCGTCACGCAACTCTGCGTCACAGATCCTTATCTATATTTGAGTGTTTGGAAGTCTGAGCGACACTCGGTAAAAAATAACTGAGACCACGATCAAAGTCGTCAAGATTAACTCTCGAACCGAACACATAGATCGTTCACGTCCTAGGCATTTCAACAATGGGGTATCCCGTAAAGGTCCGTTTGCCTGTAGCGTTCGTATTGTTTCTGATCCGAATGTTTTTCGATTCATCTATCAATATTTTACATTTATTATCAATTTGATCTTCTATAAGTGTCCATACTAAATCGCGATACTCAACTCTTAAAATAAATACTCTTTTTTAATTCCTGAAGCATCCTATATTTTTTTCTGAAAGTACATCATCTCAAGTCAAAATAACTCAAATCAAAGGATTTCAAAGAAGTTACTCGACAAATATGATGAATTTTTCAACATTACGGTGTATTACCTGCATTTTTTTTCAACGATTAAATTACCAATCAATAATTAATATTATGATATCATTATTGATTAAACTTATAGTTGATACCACAAAGAACATCGATGCTTTTTTCAGAATCTTTTGGAACATTTAATGTTGTTAAATATGACACGGACGCCAATGACCCATGTTTTCCGTTAGAAAGTGACGAAAAATAGTATTCGGTTCGAGGGTTAATAATGCAAGACGAATCAGAGAAGAATTAATTTTATCATCAGCAGATTATTAGTCCGTAAAAATTAGTCTCGTTATGTCATCCACCGAATGAGTTTTTCCAAAGTTGAGATCTAGCTGTATCGTTTTCCCAAACCGAAAAACGGAACATTGGCGCTCTTTGTTCAAAATACTCAGGCCCCTATGCCTACAAAAATTACCAACACACTCCACTCGCACAGTCAATACTACCTGACGGAACTCATCAATCTATACTAAAAAAGACTCCGTCCGGTTGAAAAATAAACTGTTTTTTCGCGAATTGGACGATCGTTACGAAAGTACGAGAAATTCCATGTTTCTTCATTTGCACAAGGACGCGTCATTCTTCGATTATTAGAGGCTCCGATTGAAGACTCTTCGGGGATTCAAGGTCACCAAGGCTTGGGTGGGTGGACCAGAGGCGACTGGGATTCAGCCAACCGTCGTGATATTAACCACTGATTCAGAACGGCGGAACTCAGTCATTGCAATTGGTCGGAAATCCTGCGGGGATAAGCTCAGAGCTAGAGAGAGAAAGAGCGAGAGAGTGAGGAAGGAGAAGCTTTCCTCTCTCACGGCACATAATCCTTGGCGAACTTAAGACAATATCGATTCCCATCGTGGCCGATCGATGTACAGTTATATTCAAGGATACAGGTGTATCCATCTACACAGTAATACACAGCGTTCATTGTGTAGGAGGTGATGTAGGTTCGTAGGGTGATTAGTGGGAGATGGTCGGGAGAGCGTAACGAGCTTTGGCTACCAATTTCGCGGAGTTCGACCAGAGAGTTCATGGCGATGCTTCCGGGCACATAACCAGGTCCTGTCCCCACACCCACGCAAACACACACATATCTATTGCAAGCTCTGGTGAAACCAAACGACGCCGGCGGACCGACTTTACATCGTTATAACGGACAAGTTGGGACCTTTTGTTTGTCAGTAGTCCATACATAGTTAACTGTTTTTGCGGAAGTGCGTGCTACTGGAGGATCCGATCGTACAGACTACCCGGCGGATACGTAGATATTGCGGGAGAGTTCGACCTCGCGTTGAGATGCACTTCTTCATCGAGCGTGCACTTGCTGCACTCTATGTACTGGATTTCATATAATCGTGAAGAGTCGGGAAGGGGAGGTCTTTCGAGAGCTATGAGAGATCCTCCTTGCCTGTGAAAGCCTATAAACTCGACCTAGGAGGGCACCTCCGGCAAATTAAATTTATATGTGATCGCAAGATTACTGGATGTAGTTCCTCTTCGGGGAGATCGCGCCATAGAGCCACGCAAATTGAGTGTATAGGACAATTATCGGAAAATATCTGGTCGGGCTATTGAGGAGGGCTTGTCGATGTTAATGTCTGTTTTGCGTGATCATTCGAGAAAGAGATCGTTATTTATTAATTTATATTACGACATTGTGGTATTAGTATATAATTTTTACGTTAACTTTGTATTTGTATTATTATTATTGTTGTTACTGTTATGATTATTATATTGTATTTGTATATAATTTGTATTATATTTTTATGTTATATTTTAGCGAATGAGAGGATGATTAATGTTTTTGCAGAACTTGCTTTGATTCACATTTTGCAGAATTGCGAGCATTTTATTAGTGGCAAACAAAACTCTCTCTCTGTTTCTCTATTTCTTTCTTTGAATCATCGTTTTCTAATTTTGTATCAAGGTTCTTTTTATAAGTTTGTATGTGCTCTTTGTACTGCACATAGTATGGGGATTGTACGGCAGAGGACATTTTGGTCCTAGATCACTAATAAACCTCATCTAATTTGATATCCGGCTCTCTCTCCCTTTCTCCTTCTTTCTGCATGGTGCAGGGTGTTCTTAAGGGGTCAGGGTATTGCGACGACCCGATAATGAGGGTTATGGAAACAAAACAATTTGAAGCAATAAGTATGTTTGGTCATTTATATGTACGTACATTAACAAAGTTAATGAAATGGAACTTAAAGGCCTTAATAATTGAAGACGTTATAAACAATCTCGTGAAGGACCTTTAAATGTGAGGGGCTCAACAGTGTACTTGATTTTGGCCACCCGATTGACCTGAAACCAAAAAAAAAACGAGTTTTCTATTAAAATAGATAATATTGGCAAGCACTTGACCGAGATTTTTTTTCTTTATCGTGTTTCAATAATCGGAAACACATTTCTGAATATTTTTTTCGATTTTTCGAGGAAAAATGTCATCGTTGTTTTTAACAATTAAAGAAAAATAATGTTGAGAAAAAAAACGTCAGTCAAGACTAAACTACTATTACACTGAATAAATGTAGGAAATTTCAAGTCAATCCGTGCATTACATTTTGAGAAATTGTGAACACCGTTTTAAAAAATATTGTTTTGACAAAAAAACGCGTTTTATTTTTTACTAGTAGTTGTATCGTTGTAATCATAAGTTTACCTTAAATCTGCGCTGCCTGTACCATATGTTTGAGCTTCCTTTTCATTTCAAGTTGTCTCAAGTGACGAACGAGTGGTCGTCATTTCCACAGTAGCCTAACCCCTTAAGGGGCCTTAATCCCAGTAAATAAGGAGGAACCTCTTACTCTCTTCCTCTCCCTCGCCCTTTTTCTATCTCTCCGTATTCTTGGATAATAATAACTACCGCAAGTACACACACACGCACACGCGCACGCACACGCGCACGCACACGCACATGCACACACACACACGCACGCACACACGCACGCACACACGCACGCACGCACGCGCTCACACACACACACACACACACACACACACACACACACACACACACACACACACACACACACACACACACACACACATTAGTTCGATAAAACAAATAATTATAAATCCTCGTGCTGCTTGGAATGATTGGTATGCACGGTGTAGCCTACACGCGTTGATGCTCTACAACGAAGAACGTATTCCCCGGTGTACGAGGCAATACCCATTTATTATATTCTTGATAACTAGTCTGACCAGCTCCGTCCGTTTCTCCTTTGCGAGAGCGAGAGAAATGCGGTGTGAGTTTCGTGTGGGACGATGGACGATGACGAGAACATGCACCCGTGGGTCTCGTCGTCGATTCAGCCGCGATTCTGCAGCCGAGTGACAGGCTCGCCCCTGCATCAACTATTTTGTCTCCTTGCGTCTCGAACGTCGTCTGCGAATAAGTAGCCGCAGTTGAAGAGTAAATATTCGATACAAAAAAGGGGTAAGAATGCGTCTGCTTGGTGGCTCGTACATTTTTGCCTCATCCTATCGCTTTTTTTCGTAATGTACGGCAATGTACTCTGGAAAAAGTGATCTCTAGAGGGAGGATGATGGCAGGGGGAGGGGCGAATCAGAGACAAGCCTTCGTCTTTCCTATCTGCGAAACGTCATCTGGAATTGCTGTCGTTCGTTGTCTGATTTTGGCAAGCAAAAACATTTGCCCTCTCTCATCCCCCCCCCCCCCCCGTACACCTCTTTACCGAGTTTCACTCCTTCGTGTCTCTCGTTTCCCGACCGTTCATCTTCTCCAGCCCCCTGCCCCGATTGCCTCTCATCGCGTTTGTAGCTCCTGCGGCAAAAGCGCAGACGTCACAGCCCTCTCGCGCTGAAACTAAAGATGAAAACGCGTAGGAAACAAGCTTTTCCGCTGACATTAAGAGGCGAAACGAGTATCGGATTTCCGAAATTGGATTCCACCCTTGTGGCGCCAGTTATGCTTCGCGTATTGTCCGAACCTCGAGCTCGTTCCTTTTTCACACACACCCACACCATGAATACACACACACACACACACACACACACACACACACACACACACACACACACATATATATATATATATTGAGCAAGGATATTTTGAACCCATTGGATCTAGTCAATGTCGTCTTCCAGCCGTTGGCTTCTTTGAGGACGGTCCTCGAACTCGAATGTCTTCAAAATCACCCTACCGCAATTGTATCC
>OZ023313.1:61276442-61291442 GCA_964007375.1 Ophion obscuratus
TGTCATCTGAAGGCCTTAAACTATTTACCACTGGAGACACTTGTGGTTCACTGCGCTCTCATTGATTTCGTTACTATTTGTTCGAGATGATGGGAGCCGCTGTGTAAAATTCATAATCATTTACCTCACGTCTCTTTATAGAGAAGTTTATATATATATATATATATATATATATATATATATATATGTCCTGTAATTAATGGATAACCCTGGTGACAATTAGGGTGTGCTGTGATTAATGGATAATCTTACAACTGTCGATAGGTCAGATCACGTCTTACTATATGCCGGAATTTCAGTTTAGTAAAAGTCCCACGGTTTTCGAGATTTTTCCCTTTATGTTACTTTTTGAAAAAAATCATCTGCTTTTGGTTTACCGCATGCCATTTTCACAAATGATATGAATCGACAATAATTAAGCAACTTTTTAAAAGTAATTGGCACGATATGCTGAGTACACTTTTTTCACCCCAGGTCATCAATGTCAGATGTTGAATTGGTTTGTATGAAAATTCTGCGTAAGATCTTTTTTCATAAAGTTTCCTTAGCATTTAAGGTTGAAAAGAAGATTTTTCTAGATAAAACAAATGATCGCGAGTATTTTTTTTAAATAACATAAAATTTCGAAAACCGTGCAACTTTTACCAAACTGAAACTCTAGCATATAGTACGACATGCTCGGACCTATCGATCGTAGCAGAATTATCCATTAATTACAGGATACTTTGCATGTGTGTGTCGGTGTATATATATATATATATATATATATATATATATATATATATATATATATATATATATATATATATATATATATATATATATATATATATATATATAGGGCTGAAGCACCATATACCGGATAGTTGCTTAATATTGGATAGTGGACTATTTCAAGCTTTCCTATGACGACATCTGTTTTCGATTTTATACACTAATTACTAGTCGTAAGATGTCGCCACTACAAAACTTTTGGTTGCCAGCAACAAAAATGGCACAGCAGTGAACTGATGTTATTTTTCGCCGACGTGAAAATTTTTTTTTTTCTGTTAAAAAGTTTTGTTTTCTTTGAAGCAAATCCAAATGATTTATGTTTTTGTTATTTTTAATGAACTTATTTGTTTTACTTAATAAATATGTAATATTCGTAAAAATAGCAATATGTACAAAAAGATTACTGTTTATATTCGGCCATGTCAAATTTTAATATCGGATATTTAATCGAGCCTAATATTGGATATCCGTTTGCGCCGAAATATTCCCACCTAATTAAAGATTAACTCATAAAGACTGATTGTTCGATAATAATGACAGAGTTAAAACAATAAGCGTTTTGATTTATTTTATATAAACAGAGTCCCCTAATATCAGATATAAAAGAAATGGAGTTTGGGCCCTTATATCGGATATTCGATTACAGGCAACCTTTTTGAAAACCATGATTCTTGTCTTTTTTGTTGAACATAATATAATTCAAAATATTTAAATGTAATGTGTAAAATAATTATTAGCATCTTGTTGAATATGGCATGTGGATAATCAAATCGTACAATTTGAAAGTCTTAGCAATTGTTTACTGTTTTTTCAATTTGAAACAAACGCATCCGATGTATGGTGTCTCTCTCCTATATGTATACAGATGGGGAAAAGTGGTTTTGAAGTCGTCGGACTGCGAGGACCGTTCTTTTAGTGGATTGGCCCCGTCCTTAACGTTATATAAGCCGTAATGTCTTTATACTCACCTCTAGATACAACTGACAATCTTCATATGAATATAATTTTAATGGGCCCGTCATTTCACTAAATTAAAAACTATTTAAAACATTTGAAGAACCGGCTTTAAAATAGCATGATGTCTTGATAGCGAATATTACATTGATATAACCGGCTCCAAGTATTCCTTCCTCCATATCTCTATTTTTTATATACATATAAAAGAAGAGAGAGATAGAGAGTGAGATTAGAATATCAATTACTTCAAAAAGATGACGTTAAAGTTTACATCGTTGGAATGTAATGAAATATTTATTTTCCCAATTTTCCAAAGTGTATTCGGCATATTTAAGGTACGAAAATGACGTGATTTTTGTTTGGTTTCTTATTCGGTGATCTACAGTGCAAATCTACAATATATAATGGTCGAAAATAGTAAAAACAAGGAAGTGGAAATAATTTTCGTTGCGTACCAACGATCCGAACTTCAACCCTATTCAAAAAGATACATAAATATATTTGTTCCTTATTGATTAACATCATTTTCGAAACGCCAACAGTTATGAATATTTGACACGTAACATTTTTTTACTCATAAATGTTTGTCGAATAAAAATTCGTTTTTTCTATGTTTCCCTGAAACTAATTATTGTACGCTGAGCACAATAATCCACGTACAAGTAGTCACGAAATTTTATTTCCAAGAATTATTTCAAAATTTCAAACGAAGCGGTTGCAAGAATAGTAGGGAACTAAAATAATTCGCTATTGTGGATAATTGGACGGACGGATGGACATGACAAAATGATAGGAACTTCCGGTGATGATGTTTAATAATTGGAAAATTTTGACACATAAAAGACTGTCAAATACAAATTCGTTCTTCTTCGTTCTCTGTGAAACTAACAAGGAACATCCCTCAGGTATCCGCCTCAGATTTTGTTGAAACTCATATATGTGATACAGCAACGAAAACTTTGAGACACGTATTTTTTTTATCGGCGGAAAAACGGATTTAAGGGGGGAAACAGCCCTTCAAAGAAAGGCGTGTCGAGGGGTGATTTTGCAGTTTCACCCAGAAGCAATCCACCGATCTGAATGAAACAAAAACGAAAATTCTTCTAATGAAAAGCGATGAAAAATCCACTATGAAAATGTTAAGAAAAAATTAAATTAGGGGGTAAACCGCCCCTCAATTTGTTTTTTTTCACCCTACACTTAAGAGGGTTGTATGCAAATTAATAAAACAGGTATCATTTCGAAGGGCAGTAAATATTAAAGTTGACGGGTTTTTGCGTTTTGGCGGCATAGCAAATTTAAGGGGGTAAACCACCCCTAACAAATTTATTTATCACGGTCGTTTTCTCTGTGTTTAAAGTATATCCGCTGATTTTAAATATTTCTTTAAGCTACAATTTAATGCTTTATCATATTTCAAAATGATTACATTCGTCTTAAGGGGCAACTACCCCTCTGACGAGAAACATCATTGAAGTATCCGCTTTTGATTTCGTTGAACTCAAATATGTGGTAAAGTATTGCAAACTATTAAACATGTTTTTTTTGTATCGGCAGAAAAACGGTGTTAGGGGATAAAACCACCCCTCAAAGTTTCTCCCACAAGCAGTCCACCGATCTGAATAAAACAAAATCGAAAATTCCCCCTTAAATGTGCTATGCCGCCAAAACGCAAAAACCCGTCAACTTTAATATTTACTGCCCTTCACAATGATACCTGTTTTATTAATTTGCATATAACCCTCAAGTGTGGGGTGAAAAAAGGCAAATTGAGGGGTGGTTTACCCCCTAATTTAATTTTTTCTTAACATTTTCATAGTGGATTTTTCATCGTTTTTCATTAGAAGAATTTTCGCTTTTGTTTCATTCAGATCGGTGGATTGCTTCTGGGTGAAACTGCAAAATCACCCAACGACACGCCTTAAATCTGTTTTTCCGCCGATAAAAAAAATACGTGTCTCAAAGTTTTCGATGCTCTATCACATATATGAGTTTCAACAAAACTGGAGGCGGACACCTGAGGGATGTTCCTTGTAAGTATTATACGCTGACCACAATAATCCATGTGCAAGTACTCACATAATTTTATTTCTAAGAATTATTTAAAAAAATATTAAACGAAACGCTTGCAAGAATCGTGGGGAAGGAAAATAATTCGCTGTTGGGGATGGTTGGACGGACGGATGGACGTGCCAAAATGATAAGAACTTCCGGTAATGATGTTGAAGCTTGCATCATTGGAACGCAAGGAAACTTGTTCTTCGTTTCCTTCAATTCGATTGTTTCCGTTTTCCAGTTTTATTTTTATGATCAGGAAATATTTTTTACCTTTTTACGTTGTCGACCTCTAATGAGAATTCTAAAAAACGGTTTAAGTTGATTTCGTAACGCAAGTTCATCACAAAAAATTGTAAAAAAAATACATTCCAACGGGGCAACCAAGAGCGTACCCAGGATGTAAGCTGGGCGAGGGGCATCTCACATTAGTTTTGCGGAAGAAGGGGATGGGGCAACAGATAATAGACTTAAGTTTCTCTTCTCAGGGGGCGGGGGCAGCCCCCTGCCCCTTGCTAGGTACGCCCTCGGAGGCAACTTCAATAAAATTGCTATCGCGGCTACAGAATCCTAAAAACAGTGACAAGATCACTGAAGGGGTGCGTGTTGGAGAGATTGACTCTTTTGATTTTTCTCCTTGAAACTCGCCCTGCCGGAAATTGAAGGGACAATTTGGACAATACGCTGGAAGCCCTTCGAACTTTTACACACACACGCACACGCACACGCACACACACACACGATATATATATCGATGAGGAATAATGCCCTTTCCAGTTTTGGATCTCAATCTTTATGGGACCCGACGGGGAGATAATGGATTCCGCAGGAAAGTAGCCCGGTCTCCTCTCGATTACGACCCTGAAACGACGAGAGGGCAGGTGCTCCTGAGACATTGATTTCCCGTAGATTGCTTTCGGCGTATTTGCGACCCTCCCGTCTGATCCGCCGGAATTCACAGTCGTGGATCTTCGCTACACGAAAGGAGGGTCGAGCTTGGCTCGCGATAAGAATTCGCTCAGATTGCACGAAGCGTTTATTTTATTTTTATTTTCAGCGCGATTGCAAACGTTTGTGTTCGACGAAAACTGCAGAGATTCGCGAATTGGAAAGTCGCCCAGTGCAACATAATGTGTCTTCGTGGATTCTGTGAAATAATTGTCGATTGCCCGTATTTGACGTACACGTAGACTGCTCAGTTGGGTCACTTTACGGAACATCAAAAGTACAATAAAAGAGTTGAATAAAGTGTTAGCGTAAGCTGGATAATATGTAGGGGTAGATGCTCTTGAGCTTATGAGAACGAGAGAGAACGAGAGAGAGAGAGAGAGAGGCAGACATATATTGATGGATTGATAGTTTTATTATGTCCTAGTTCTCCCACTTTTGAGCTAAGTAGGTAAATACGAAATAAAAATTTGAGGGCTGTCTGTTGGTAACAAAAAAAAAAAAACAAAATTAAAATAAGGAATAGAAAGATAACGAATGAAAAAATATTCATATAACATTTTTGGAGATTTATGTACAATCCTACCCAATCAATGCTCAACATCATACTAAATCATAAGAGAGAGAGAGAGAGAGAGAGAGGGGGGAGAGGCAGAGAGAAAATGCTTCTACGGTGAACGTGTAGGCACTGCAAAAAGCGGAAATGCACGATCGTATGCACAACGTATCGTACGTGCCATCAAGAACGCACAAAAATAAGAGAAAAGTATGCGTGCAGCGATAAAGTTTATGACTGCACCGAAAGCAAGAAAGCGCTGAGAGAGAGAGAGAGAGAGAGAGAGAGAGAGAGAGAGAGAGAGAGAGAGAGAGAGAGAGAGAGAACGAAAAGATGCTCGAAAATAAAATGTCAGCAGGCAATCGGTCGATCGAGTAATACCACGAGAAAATACCGTACCAACAACAACTTCCGGACCCCGCGTTCGTTCCAACCCAGATGAAATCTCGTGATCGTTCCGTCGCTGCGACGCGAGCACGGAATAAAAGAGATCAAAGATTCGCGAATTCGAATAAGACGATTCTACACTCCGAAGTGGATAGCCGATATTACGTCTTCGAGCCATGGAAAAAAGCCAAATCGTTATCGCTCCGCAATTTACGTTATACGTATTCGCCAGACCTCTCTTGCGCTTTGAGCAAATCTCTTATCTATACGCGTATCGATCTCTTTTGTTGCTGCCTCTCGATTCACGTAGCGTGCGTATGCACGCAAAATTTCGAGTAGTTATTCGCAGGGGGTGAACAGCCGAACGGGATTTTTTTCTGAAACAAAGATTAGAGATACAAGACACTTTTATGGAACGGTGCCAAAAAAATCTCTTCCAAACGTACGAAATTTGAGCCGCTCGTGAGTTTCATTCGGGCCGGTATATAACCCAAACAAACCCAAACAATTATTTGCACGTCTTAGACAACTCTGGTCGAACAGGAAGAATATTGTTGCAAATTATTTTATTCTTATTTAGGGGGGTATCCCTTTTACTCCCTTTAGTCCTAAGGAGGGGGGGGGGGGGGGGGTATCCCTCTCTGGAACTTTAAAAAAACATTTTTTTACATATTTTTATAGTGTAAAATTTCAAGAATATTTTAAGACCAACCGAGCCCGGAAATTAAAAAATTGGCGAAGTTGGGTACACCTATTTTAGCGTATGAATGGTGTAAAGTTAAGGACGATTCGTGTGTAACGAAAACAGACATCAAAGCACAAGAACACTCAAAATAGGCCTGAACTGCCCGCAGATTGCATAGATTAGGTGTGCAACACGATTTCAATGATGAGGAAGAACACTTATATAGTGCCCGAATCGCTGACTAGCAGTAAGACAATATTCCTGTTACAATATTTCACACGATCTTGTGATCGTGTGAAATATGTACCAAAACTTTGAACGCGATTATCTCGAAACTACATATCTTGACACGGCGGGATTGATATCTTGAGTAAATTTCACATTATTGACTTGAATTTGCACTGTTAGCGTTCAAACGATAGTCATTTTCGGTTCAAGATCGATTTTTTAAATTGTATGAACCATTTGTTCATAACAATGACTTCAGCATGCTGTTTTTCAAAAGGAAAATGAGGTTTTCTTTGGAGAAGCTGTCACTTTTCGTATTTTTCGAAATTTCGTAGAGAGGATCGTGAACCCATAGCCAGTTGGATATATTTGAAGATTTTTTTGTTTGTTTTCATTTCAGATTACATTTGAGTCTGGTAGAGATCCCGCCGTTTCAGGCGTCGCCTCTGGAGGACTGCAACGCCAACTGCAGCGCCGCGATGGGTTTGAAAAATTTTCATCCGGAATAATTACAATGTGACCACAAACATGTGTACAACATGCTGGGAAAAATTAATTTACTCCAACCAATGTGTTACTAGAAAAAAAAATTCATCATTCTGACCCTTCAAATTGAGCTTCCAGAGAGGGAATGGTACCCCGTTAACCCTTCGACGGCACACCGGGTCGTTTTGACGTCATGATCTTTCTCACGTAAGTACGCATTTTTCAACGCACCTCCCACTTCAAACAAATGATTGAGCACGTTGTCTTAACACGGAGAGCGGATTTCCCCTGTAATTCAAATGAGGGAAGACTTATGGGGCGCTATTACCTGAGTTGGAGCGTTCAAATTGGCATCCATTTTTCTCAATCCTTAATACTATTTTAATTCAAAGAATAAGCCAACAACTGGTGTTTCCAACACTCTGATCAGTCCTGCATTTTAAGATAGTTCTGTAGTTTTGGTCAAATCTTAGGAATTGGCTGAAATCTAAGTATGGTGTAGATATGACCTTCGTGGACTGATACCCAAAAATTCAATTTCATTCACCGTTTAGTTCGTGAGATAATGACAATTGAATATGGGTATTTTTGTACGCGATCCCTATACCTAACACGTAAACCGATAGGAGTTTGCTCGCATTTCTCGATTTAGGTTCTAAACGGATCTTAGGATTTCAACATAAAAACACACGTGTATGCAGTACTATTGTGGGATTGATTTTTTTTTAAATGACAAACTTTGACCGATTCCGAGTTCCGGAGATAACCACGTATGAAAAGTGGTAATTTTACTCCACACCGAACTCGGGCCCAACCATCTGTAACAGAATGGCAACAATGTATGCCGCAGCCAGCTGTTATGCGCGTAGTCAGGGAACTCGAAGCGTGTTTTTTTTTTCCCGAGTTCTAGTAATTCGGAGACGGATGTGAAATGAATTTATTCTGCAAACAAATTTAATTTGTTCAATTTATGCATGTATTTGTCTTTGTTACAGCGAATACAATTTAAACTGTCGGCAAGATGTAAATCATGTCTGTGAAGTTAGCATCTCAAATGTTAGCATCTCGCAAATAAACTCCATATAAAGTGACATCCCATATAGTTCTACAGTTCTTGATAAGTCTTAAGAATAGTTCTCTCGATTTTACTAACAAAAACGCATTTTGAAAAAAAGAGATGCTAACTTCGCAAAATGAATCATAGCATCTCATCGAATTTCGCAAACTTGACCATGCCAGAGATAAAAGTAAAAGAGTTCTACATCCTAAACCTATTCTGTAAATAGTTCTATCGGTTGAATCTAATTCAAATCGTTAACAACGGGTATAACCAAAATATACGTAGATGAGTGAGATGCTGTAACATTACTGCGAGTTCCAGGTCGTACGACGTCTTTAAAAGATAAATACGAGGGTGGGGTGAAAAGTTTCCGGCCTGACCAAGAGATGGTGCCACTAGGTTTAGTTTTGGAGCGGCGTACTACAGTACCATTCCTACCGAGCTTGTATGTACAGTTTCAGCCCAATCGCTACGTTAGTTTGTGTTTGAGAGCACATTGCGCGAGACGCTTTCGTTGTTTTCGTAAAAATGGAAAAATTGGAAAAACGTGCTGTCATCAAATACTTCCATTTGAAAGGTTTTACACCAAAACAAATAAAAGAAGAGATGGATTCAACACTAGGAGACTCCTCCCCATCATATTCAACTATTAAGCAGTGGGTTTCTGAATTTAAAATGGGTCGTGAGAGCACCTCTGACGGGCCTCGCTCAGGACGGCCCGTTGAAGTCACAACTTCAGAGATGATTGAAAAAATCCATAAAATAGTGTTGGAAGACCGCAGGTTGTAAGTGCATGAGATAGCTGAGATCTGTAGGATGTCAGCTGAACGTGTGCGAAATATTTTGCACAACCATTTGAACATGGAAAAGCTGTGTGCAAGGTGGGTGCCGCGTTTGCTAACGCTCGACCAAAAACTGCTTCGAAGAACCATTTCTACCGACAATTTGGCGCTGTATAGGCGTAATCCAAACGAATTTTTGCTCCGATTCATAACTGTTGATGAGACATGGGTCCACCACTACACTCCTGAACATAAAGAACAGTCAAAACAGTGGGTTGGAAAAGGGGAACCAACCCCAAAGAAGACAAAAACAATTTTATCGACAAACAAGGCTATGGCTACTGTTTTTTGGGATGCGAGAGGAATTATATACATTGATTACCTTGAAAAGGGTAAGACTATCACTGGTCAACACTACGCAGAGTTATTGCAACGTTTGAAGCACGAGGTGCAAATTAAACGACCTCATTTGGCGAAGAAAAAAGTTTTGTTTCATCACGATAACGCACCAGCGCATTCGTCGATTGTTGCCATGTCCAAAATCTACGAATTGAAGTTTGAATTGATGCCGCATCCTCCCTACTCTCCAGACTTAGCCCCCAGCGACTATTACCTGTTTCCTAACCTCAAAAAATGGCTTGGCGGAAAAAGATTTAAGAGCAACGAAGAAGTTATCGAAGCTGTAAGTCAGTATTTTGAGGAGCTTGACGAATCTACATTTAAAACTGGTATAACTAAATTAGAACACCGTTATGAGAAATGTATCAGTGTTGATGGAGATTATGTTGAAAAATAAAGCAAAAAATATTTTTAAACATCGTTTTTCTTGGTCAGGCCGGAAACTTTTCACCCCACCCTCGTACAGATCCCTTACACAAGGTCCAAAAGAGTTCTGGTCTTTAAAATATCCTCAATAGTTATTAATCATCGTGAAAAACAAAATATCGATATAGCAGTGAGATGCTGTGTATATGTAAATCCACGATCCGACGTCCTTCGACAGCGAATTTTTGTTGCTGATCGTTGAGGTCATGGTTATTCTCATCGTGTTTAGCCGCATTTTCTTGGCACATCGCTGCCGCAGCTTTCAGTCTTTTAGCAAGCGCCTTTTTTCTTATACACTTTCCTTTGTATCGCATTTGGGTTGGCATTTTCACATATTTATATATTTCGCATATTTATATAAAATATTTCGCGAAAGACGGATCGTAGAAAGTTCAACGCTATGACTGCAGGAACGTCGTGCTGTTGCCGCGATTACAGCGCCACTCTCTATACGAGTATGAGACCTATGTATGCATTAGGCGCGAATGTGTGGGACATATAGAGGGTACAAGCTCTGTCAAATATTTACAACCAACAGCATCGTATAGGCATTGGATGTTACTATACGCTTCGACCGAAACATTCGGCTCATACGTGTTCCTACAGAACTACTTTAATATGAATATAAAAAAATCGTGTTTATAGAAATCCGCGGAATATTTACAGAATACTTTTTTTCACCACGCCATGTCGTCAGTACCGGAAGTCCAGACTGCTGAATATCACGAGTTCAAAATCCTTCGTTCCATTTATTGCACTCGTAAAATGCTACGAAAAAACCATTCATTTTGCATATGCATATTGCAGCGAAATATAATACGGCTGTGTCGAATTTGCGTGCTTCCAAGTTGTTTCTTTTTCGTCTAAGTCCATTGCAAAACTGTAGCTTGATCCGAAACGGAGCTATAATAATATCAGTAGAGCCTCCTAATGGCTGGTACAATACTACCAGAAAGCTGCAACTAACATAACAATGCGCGATTGCATGATTTTCTGTGGTGTACTATTCTCTCTGCTTTACATGCAGCTTTTACATTTTTCGCGAATTTTAATGAAGCTCGATGTACCGAATGAGCAGAAAAATTATAATCAACAAAAAAAAATTGAAAACAGGACATGTCGGATGGTAAAAAGTAATGGAGCATATTTTTTTGCTCATTTTCTCGGTCGAACAAAGAAACCTCCCGGGGCTACGTGAGCGAGCAGCATCTGAACATTGTTGGATGATAATGCCGACCATTCATACGTGCATATATGCATGTATAATATGGTCCTGATGGGAAAAAGATTCTGCAGGTTTGCAATTTTCTCTGTTTGTTTGCCCGGCCAGTGAGGGTATAAGGACCTCGTGCTCTATACACACCCATTCTTGTTACTCGTAATTGAATACATGTATCAGCCGGCCCGTCCATCTGTCTAAAGACCTGTAGACACTCCAGGGGTGTGGGAGGGAGGATGAGACTAGAACAGAAGAAGGGTAGCTACAAAAGAGAGGGAAAGGGAGAGCGAAATATAGAGAGAGAGTGGGGGGGGGGGGGGGGAGAAATATCTACTGCGAAGGTTCGTTTCGTGAAGAACAAATTACACAGGGTGGTATAGCAGCATTACCAGTACGATCTAATCGTTGTCTCTATACAAACGAATATGGTATTCAATTATGTATATTTGCATGTATATACAGGGTGAGGCACATAAAGTGTTAGAGAGCGATAGCACTCTAATTTTTTTTATCAGCGGAGGCGCTGAACGTACGTCAAGATCAACTCCACTTTTAAAAATGGAACGGTACATTTTTTTCTTCAACTATCTTGTGGAGCACCTCAAGCCGCATAAAAAACATCAGGGGGTCAACGTCGTTCAAGGTCATTCAAGGTCAGTATCGATGATAAAAATCCAAATAGGTGACCTTGAATAACCTCGAACGACTTTGAACGCCTATTTTTTTTATGCGGCTTGAAGTACTTCATAAGATGGTTGAAAAAAATGTACCATTCCATTTTGAAAAGTGGAGCCCATTATGCTCTGTGTTCAAGACAAGTGATGAATCAGAATTTTGGTGAAAAGTGGATAGGACGAGGCGGCCCTGTAGCTTGGAGACTTCGTTCGCCAGATCTAACATCACCAGATAACTTTTTATGGGGTGTTGTCAAAGAATGCGTAATGGCGGAAGTACCTACCACGCCTGACGCCATGAAAGAAAGAATACGCCGAGCATATACCGAAATTACACCACAAATGTTGGCTGAAGTTTGCCGGTCTTTTCATCAGCAAGTTCAATTGTTCAAGTGCTTACAAGTCGAGGGTCATCACTTCGAGCAGCTGCTGTAGGTGGACCCAAACCAAGGTTAGTGGATCCTTTGAAAGTGATTATTCCGATATTTTCCGATTTTTCAACTATTTTCATACTCTGCGTGACTAGAATGGCCTTATGTTGTAGATCGCTGAATTCGTCTTAAAATCGGTAATAATGTCATAAATAAAATACATGGTTCCTTTCAAAAAGGGGAGTTGACCTTGACGTAGCTTCAGCGCCTCCACCGATAAAAAAATAGGGTGGTCCAGTATGACGGCCTTCTCGAACACTGAATTTTTTGTCTGGAACATTTTTGGATATGATCAATAGTTTGAGTGCTATTGTTCTGTAACACTTTATGTGCCTCACCCTGTATAGTACAAGGCTGCTTTTCCGTATGCTACATGTTTATTCTCCGTCTACATGTTCTTCCCCCATTTAACATATAGTCTCTACGAGTCTCTACTAGATGATGGTCTGGTACGAGCTCTATTACTTTTCCTTTATCTCACCATCCAACTATCTATTTTAGAAAAAAAGTGGTGGCGAAAGCTGCGAGCGGTCAAAAAATATTTAGAGGTCGCTAAAGCCTCTCAAAAATTCAAAT
The DNA here is from genome assembly GCA_964007375.1 of Ophion obscuratus. NCBI lineage: Eukaryota > Metazoa > Arthropoda > Insecta > Hymenoptera > Ichneumonidae > Ophion > Ophion obscuratus. Next base: position 61,289,086 of record OZ023313.1, read on the forward strand.
TCTCATTAAAAAATCGATTTGTTCCCGTTCACGTCTGACCCATGAATTGTACGCTTTATAATTTTTGAATTAACCTCGCAAAGGCTCTAGCCGGCCAATGGATATTTAGTGGTCGCTTAAGAGCTTCGAGAGGTCCAATATTCGCCAATTTTTTAAAACTTTTTTCACTGATAAATTTGAGGCTTTCTAAAAGTTTGACGACAAGTTTCTTTAGAAGCAGATTTTTCAAATTCACTACACACTTCTAACAGAAGAATAATCTTGGTTCTCATAAAATAATTCTGTAAAGCTCTTGTTCGTAAACAAAATCATAGGTCGTTTTATTCGTAAAACTGAAATGGCAGCTGTTTTCCACGCATCGTAATGCGTCCCAAAGTTGATCTCGTTAGTCCACCTGCGGACCAATCGTAGCTGTACTCTGTGACGAACGACGCCATGATACAATAATACACAATAATAATGCATAATAACACATCGTCTAATTGGTGTTTGTTACAAATTATTATAATAAATTATTCAGAAAATGTAACACTTCGCTGTTTATTTTGTCTTCATGCTACAAGGAATTATTGTGCATGCGAGATTTATTTTTTGACGGAGATTGTAAATTTCGAAACCTTGAGCGACCACTAAATATTCATTGTCTGGCCAGAGCTCTCGCGAGGATAATTTAAAAATTATAAACCATAAAATTCATGAGCGAGAAGTGGACAAAAAAGTTGATTTTTTAAATAAAAATTTGAATTTGTGGGGATCTTGAGCGACCTCTAAATATTTTTTAACCGCTCGCAGTTTCGGCGACAATTTGTTTTTTTTTCTTTAAAGAACATAATTGATGATAATTGATGATAATTGAAGATAAAAGATGATGAGAAAAAGGAACAGAGCTCTAATTTGTGCCACTCTAATCATATATATGGGCAAAATATATTTTTACCTATGGAATGTTGGCCATCCGCACATCTGGATGTTTTGACGACAGACCTTAAGGACTTCGTATAAGCTTCAAATTAAGAACAATTTTTTTTACTGCATAGTCTTATAGCTTGGGGCCTTGACATTAATTTGCAAAAAAGATTATGTAAAAATTCCAAAATTTGACCGAGTTATGAACATTTTTGTGAAGAGTCGCCCGCGGTCAGAAAGACTTTTTTTTCTTTTACATTTTTTTTCGAAACTATGTTTTAATAAACTATGTAAGTTGTATCTCAAAATCCATTCATCCGATTCACGTAAAATTTGGCCAAAGCCTAGCTTATAAAAATGTTCGTCGTATGACTAGATATTTTTTCATATCTATACACGGAGAGAATTTTTAAGTAATTTTTACTGTGAAATCACAGTAACTCGGTGACAAATGTGCAATTCTTCAGGTTTTTAGGAAATAAATTATAAATTTTCATGGAAATGAATCAAAATTTACTTTTGCGTAACAGAAATTTAAAATATTTTCCAGAATTTTTACTGAAATTAATAGTAAAATTTCATGAAACGTAAAGATTACGACAATAAGTTAAAAAAGTGCTAATATAAATGAAATTTTTCAGTGGAACATTGAGAAATTTGCGTGTTTTCCATAAAAATTTAAAAAAGGAAGCCGAAATTTTCCGTGCGTCCACCGGAATTTTACGTTCTTTATAGTAAAATCAGTTAGGGCTAGGTCGCCTGACCGTACGCGTGAGCTCTGTGTGCGAGCGTGCGTATACGTGAACGCAAGCTGTGAGAGTGTGCATGTGTATGACGCAGTATGACGAGTACGAACGACGCCGACCCGCGTTGCTTAGCAACAGCGGTACCGCGCATGCGCACTATAGTACGAAGCATGGGCCAAGAAAGCCTCGTGGTCTCGTGCAGTCTAACGTGTTCTACGCAGTTCTACGCAAGAAAACAAAGAAACGTGAAAAGAAACTTCGATAAAGGACGTCTAAAATGGTACGGAAAGATGATATGCTAAAATAAGTAGCAATCAAGAACACAAATGTTTAGAAACGCCGATGAAAAAAGTGTTTATTTAATCATAGGGAATTAATTTTTCGCTAGGGATTTTAGAAATTTCAAGTTTGTCCAGGTTATTTTTACTGTAGAAACTTGGAATTTTTGAGGCAGCCCAGTGTTAAAATTCTACATGAGAATGTGTCAGAATTTTTACTGAAAGAAATGTAAAAAATTACGCTACTTGCTTAAATTTTTACATGAATGAAAGCAAAATATTAAAAGCTAGTGTCAATTTTTGACTATGTGCACATTTGTCACCGGTTTCAAATTTTTAATGTAATTTTTACGGAGATTTCACCGTAAAAAATACTTAAAAATTCTCTCCGTGTATTTATCCATTTATTTCACAGACGATTAAAGTT